>CM068829.1:97746407-97761407 GCA_028554795.2 Sinohyriopsis cumingii | reverse complement strand
AAGTACCTAACATGTTGCACTGATTTTTGCTGGAAGATTGGAGTGCAGAAGACACCGATATATCTAGACATTACAGCCGAGAGGGAGATTGGCCAAGAGAATCAGTTTGATACAGAAACGTTTAGAGTGTACACAAAAACCGGCTAAAGCGTCGCTAATGTTGTATGGCCAGCATTGTTGCGGCATCAAGGGGGGAGCGATGCTTGCCAATGGAATAACACAAGTATGTCATGCGCGAGTTAGCTCCACATTATCAGATTAAAAAATATATATGCTGTAGTGATGTACTCGGACTAACCTTTTTAGTGTGTTTCCTCTTATCGCTTACATAAAGTTATGACCATGTACCATAATCTTTTTAAAGGAAGCAAATTTATTTTTAGTTTTAAGCATTTAGCAGTTTTATTTATAGATTCATAATCACGCTGGATATGACTAGGTTACGCCATGCTATTATTTTAGTGTGTAACGTCAGAACAGCGTTCAAGAAGATATATTTTCATTGGTTTGTTCTGCTGTTGTTATTTTGGACTTTAAGTCACCTAGAGTAGTATATCAAAATCCTGAGCATTTTGCGACACTGGGCATTTTGCAGCAAATAAAAAACGCTTATATACATAAATTCATTTCTCTTCGAATACTGCACAATTGCCGTAATCGATAGGAAGGGAAACAGAGTAATGTATTTTCATACTAATTCTCCCATATTAGTATATCCCATATTCCCAAAACATTATTCCAATCTTATATATCGGAATGCACTGGATTCTTTGTTATAGGTAGGTAGAGACATTTGATCATTTTCAAGATGTAGATGTAGAGTGCAACCGGACTTTAATAAAATGTCAGAAAGTTGAAATACAGACTGCATTCATTGAATTATATTGAATACCGATTAATGTTATCTGTGCGTATCAATTATCAGGCGTGAAAACCACGAAGACTGAGACTAATTTAACCTTAATAATTTTTCCCCTTTAGTTGTAAAGGAATTTATTTTCGAATCGTCACAGTTGGCAAAAAGGAAAATGACTGTGGCTGAAAAGACTATATAAAAGTTAAAAGAACAGACTTTCAGAGACCATCTGTTTTTCAAGGAGTGCATGAAAGCGACAAATGCCACGCAGTTATCAAGGATAATGATTTATAACGTTTCCTAAGTAATGTGTTAGAAATATTTTGCAGTGCTAAGTTGTCAGCCATTGTTTAATCGTCTAAAATGAAAAATATGTTGATAAAAATCCTCAGATGTTTACCCATAAGATACCTATGTATTCGAAATTGACATCCTGACAGAAATTTACCTATAAGATACCTATGTATTTTAAATTGACATCTTGACAGAAATTTACCCATAAGATACAAATGTATTTTAAATTGACATCTTGACAGAAATTTACCCATAAGATAGCTATGTATTTTAAATTGACATCTTGACAGATATTTACCCATAAGATACCTATGTATTCTAAATTGACATCTTGACAGATATTTACCCATAAGATACCTATGTATTCTAAATTGACATCTTGACAGATATTTACCCATAAGATACCTATATATTCTAAATTGACATCTTGACAGAAATTTACCCATAAGATACCTATGTATTTTAAATTGACATCTTGACAGAAATTTACCCATAAGATACCTATGTATTTTAAATTGACATCTTGACAGAAATTTACCCATAAGATACAAATGTATTTTAAATTGACATCTTGACAGAAAGTTACCCATAAGATACCTATGTATTCGAAATTGACATCTTGACAGATATTTACCCATAAGATACCCATGTATTCTAAATTGACATCTTGACAGAAATTTACCCATAAGATACCTATCTATTCTAAATTGACATCTTGACAGAAATATACCCATAATATACCTATGAGTTCTAAAGTTATATCTTGACAGATATTTACCCATACGATACGTATGTATTCTAAATTGATAGCTTGACAGAAATTTACCCTTAAGATATCTATGTATTCTAAATTGACATCTTGACAGATATTTACCCATACGATACCTATGTATTCTAAATTGACATCTTGACAGATATTTACCCATAAGATACCTATGTATTCTAAATTGACATCTTGACAGAAATTTACCCATAAGATACCTATGTATTTTAAATTGACATCTTGACAAAAATTTACCCATAAGATACCTATGTATTTTAAATTGACATCTTGACAGAAATTTACCCATAAGATACCTATGCATTTTAAATTGACATCTTGACAGAAATTTACCCATAAGATACCTATGTATTCGAAATTGACATCTTGACAGATATTTACCCATAAGATACCTATGTATTCGAAACTGACATCTTGACAGATATTTACCCATAAGATACCTATGTATTCGAAATTGACATCTTGACAGAAATTTACCCATAAGATACCTATCTATTCTAAATTGACATCTTGACAGAAATATATCCATAAGATACCTATGTGTTCTAACTGTATATATTGACATATATTTACCCATAAGATACCTATGTGTTCTAAATTGACATCTTGACAGATATTTACCCATAAGATACCTATGTATTTTAAATTGACATCTTGACAGAAAGTTACCCATAAGATACCTATGTATTCGAAATTGACATCTTGACAGATATTTACCCATAAGATACCCATGTATTCTAAATTGACATCTTGACAGAAATTTACCCATAAGATACCTATCTATTCTAAATTGACATCTTGACAGAAATATACCCATAATATACCTATGTGTTCTAAAGTTATATCTTGACAGATATTTACCCATAAGATACGTATGTATTCTAAATTGATAGCTTGACAGAAATTTACCCTTAAGATACCTATGTATTCTAAATTGACATCTTGGCAGATATTTACCCATACGATGCCTATGTATTCTAAATTGACATTTTGACATATATTTACCCATAAGATATCTATGTTTTCTAAATTGACATCTTGAGAGATATGTTCATATTATGTTAAAAATCCTCAGATATTTACCAATAAGATATCTATGTATTCTAAATTGATATCTTGACAGATATATTCATATTATGATAAAAAATAATTATCAGGAGCATATTTTAATATCAAATTATTTTGCATGAATAACATATGGAGAACAGCAATTAAAATGTATTTTATTCACAACTCTGTAGTGAATGTTTTCTATGGAGGTAAATTAAATGCTGACATAAGGCAAGAAAAGGCTGACATAGGACAATACTTTTGAATGGAAGGCAATCAGATAGAGTATTGACTGAAGCAAAGTGTGGAGCCGATTAAATAGTTTCAAATTATATTCCTGTAAAGTAATGCATTCCTAACATCAGAGAGACGTCATGTAGACGTCTCCAAAACATAAATTATCCCGATATAATCATATGTTTGCCTGCCTCTCTCTCTCTCTCTCTCTATATATATATATATATATATATATATATATAAATAACTACGGGGAATCAAAATTTGCATTACGTATCCGTTTATAGCTTTCTTAGCTGTTTGATATTTCTTAGCCACAGTAATTAGCCAACTTTCCAAATACAGACTTCAGATGTACAGTGTTCACAAGACTATATGACAGCGTGGATATGTTTCTCAAAAATAGGTCGTCCTAAATCTCTTAACATATAGATATCTCTGGATATTTTAGGTACGCATGTTTAATAATTTGCGGTATGAATAATGCATCGTATTAAGTGTTTTCGTTGTGTTGTTTGTTGCACGGCGTGAAGAAGTAATTTGTCGACTCGAAGAGGTGCACTGATTGTTATACAACTGTATAACAAGAAACCAGAGCTTCGGCATGTGTGGTCATTAGATGACTGGATGAAATTGTAATGGTTCTGAGTATGATCCACGCTCTTTGGATTCTGCAAGAAACAGAATAGAACGGCTTCGTATTCCATCTCTCTTGGAGACCGTCGATTTCAGAAATCAATCCAATCACTAAATTCTAAACAAATGCAACTGAAGAAGGTTGGTTTTGGAAGAAAAGCAAACGCATCAGAGCCGGTAAGCCACGATGACGAATAGGCTTTATTTACAGCCGGTGAAATGGGCTCTCACACGCCAGCTGCTTTGCAATTGTCCCTGTTTTACTTTTTTGGAAAAATGTTTGGATTTAGAGGCCGAGACCAGCACAGAAAATTGAAGTTTGGATATGTATCAGTTTTCACAGATTCAACCGGTACAAAATAGTTTCAATATGTTGAGAGGGATAGCAAAGCCTTTGACGATACTTGGAAGGATGACTACAGATCAACAATACCTCGGATTTATTTTACTGGAGCAACACCGGAGCGAGACCCTGTTCATCTTTACCTGCAATATTTGAAACGAAGGCCTTTGGAAATGATGGATGTCGACAGCCTCTTTTTTTGACACCAATTCCAATGCAGAAACTAACAGAAACTTCACAGATATGGTAATTATATTTCTAAAGATTCAATTAATGACCGTATTTAAAATAAAAAATATAAATAAATAAAAATATATTCGTAAAATTCTTTTCCGACAATAAAAGAATGACTGAAAATAAAATTATATCACAGAAAACAAAAAATATGGGAAAAATATGGAATAAATTGTGTACTCTGCAAATACCAAGTAATTTTCACTGTGAAATGCATCAACCAACTTTGCGAAATATACGAAAATAGATTTATTTAGAACGTGTGCATTTAAAAAATATATAAAATATATTAGTTGACAAAATATTAAAAAGTGCAGGTTTTATCAGAGACCAGTGTGGGTTAATCAACTGAGAACTCTGATGAAACGAGCCGCAGAAAGGGCAGAAATCCAGGTGTTATTTAATTTAAGCCGCATTGTATCCAACCTCCGTTCTTGTCAACTAGACTCAAAGCAATCATTTAAAATATACCAGTTAAGTGAGAACGTGTTGAGCTGACACCCCTCTATTGACTTTCAGTTTCATCAGTATCTACATGTCAGTTATGTTCCATATGTTCTATTTCACTGGTCTTACAGATAAAAAATTGCAGCATTTTCTATCATATTTCGGTCTTTCAAATACCAAACAAAATGCTTACGCTCCAGTTTTAAATGAAAAAAATGGGATTAATTGAAGACAAAACAGCTCCATTTATTTTGAAACCGGACATGAAATGGAAGACTTTAAAGTGGATCTGAATATAATTATTACTGCGGGATAAAAACTAGACGTGCAATTAAGACATTGTTAGAACATGTCAGTTTGAAGTAACATTAGAAGACGTATAACAAAATTATCAACGTTGGTGTTACTAAGGACGAAAAGTCACTTTCTTCTGTGGTGTATTCTCTGTTAATTCATTAATAGCCTACAATTACTCGACAATGACACACCTGAGAGCTCGCAGCACTAGCTTAAAAGATGTATACTGACGCCAAATAGAATTAATATTTTACAGGTAATGTCATTTGCGTTTTACTTCCCGATATCTGCCGTGGGTGCATGTTTGCTGACTTGACAGGAAATTAAAATGTAGAAATGAGTAGAAACTGTCTTAAACTGTGATATTACACGGCTGACTCCAATACTCTATCAGAACTGCACAAATGATATAGTTTGAACTATTTAGCCCTGACATTAGACGATACCAAAAGAAGATAAATGTTGTTGAACAAAGAAAGGTTGTAGACACACTAAATTTAACAACGAACGGCATCCCGGAATTGCAGCAGAAGCAAATGAAAACGCAAAGAAGTATCTTGAGTGCGACCCTTGGAAGAATACAGGTCTTATGCAAAACTGCATTGCTAAAATAGAGAAACGGACGAAATATCGAGAAAAACTGAACTGACGTGGAACTGACGTTAAATACAGGCACATA
Source organism: Sinohyriopsis cumingii (assembly GCA_028554795.2). NCBI lineage: Eukaryota > Metazoa > Mollusca > Bivalvia > Unionida > Unionidae > Sinohyriopsis > Sinohyriopsis cumingii. Next base: position 97,755,553 of record CM068829.1, on the reverse strand, counting down.
TGCTTCCAAACTTAAGCATACACAAGACTCTCATTTAATGGTAGCATTATAAGAGTAAGCACTAACTAACACGCACAAACAAAGAGAACTGGAAAAGAAACTAACCAAAGTAATGGGCATGCAGATTCATATATTTAGAGGAACATTAAGTTAACTGAACAATTTTAATAATCAAAACAAAAAGAGTTTGTTTAACCTATTCCATGATATTGACATTGTACCGGGTGAATTAACTGACATCGATGTGAATGTAGAAGATGCAGTTTCAACAGACGAAGAGGTGCGCAATGCGCAGTTTTTGTCTGCTTAATATTAAACCACCCATGATGAGTATACAGTATAGTAGCAGTGATGTTGACGTGTACGTAGCAATATAGATAAATAAACATTGTTATACTAATTTGCTAAACATTGAACAAAAACATGCGCCTAATCTTTATAGGGTAAAATAACCAAGTACATACTATCTGGAGAACGGCAATCGTTTAATTATTGGAATGATACACAGAAGAAACTCTCTTCATTCAGAATGTGAAACAAATATTGCCATTATGATTGGCTGAATTAATCATGGATATAGTACAACACAAATTAATGGTGAAGGAATGTTGGTATCTTTTATGCAACTTAATCTGGGCACGCGATGGCTTAATTTTTAGCTCGCAATACTAGCTACCAGTACAGTGCAGTTCGAATCATTGTGCAAGATACATTAATTGCATGGGTAATAAATAACCTATTTGTGTCGTTCTGCCGTAAATCAACAATCCAAAAGCATCGGAATCTATATCTAAATTCGCGTGCACACAGGAAAATGGAACACAAGAAGTTAAATTCCTCAATGCCCCACAACACTGTATCAGTCACACAAACAGTAGTATTTAGTATAAGTAAACGTTGCGAGAGTCCATATGAAGTCTCAATCCAAATATCGTTAGTGTGCTTGTGTATTTCTTTCGTTTGACATGTAGATTTATATTGATTTCAACAACGCAGTGGCAAACAAAGTTAGTTTTGTACTCATGAAATACATCAACATTTCCGACGAAAGTGACGGTCTTTTCAAACTTAAAGACCGCAGTATCTTAACGACATACTGAGCGCCGTGGTTTCACGTAACTATTATAACAAACACGATTTAGCAATGAAGTACGAATTATTAGATGAAATAAGTAGCGGAGGAAAGCACCCGAATTGAGGTAGAACAGGTTTTGCTATATGAAACAGATTTAAACTACCACTTGAAGTAATAGTATGTGTAAGAGTGAGATAAGGGTGTATACAGATTACGTAAGTACTTATAATACATTCAGTTGATTTAATCAGGCAGTCATCGTCAGTAAGTCAATTAAATCCTGCGCTTTGCCGTCAACACTAGCCTATAATGCTGGATTTTATTCTTACGTTCCTGTGTTTAAAATAATCTTTCATTTGTTTAATCAAATTATATGTGCATTTGCCTTGAATGTTGCTGATGTAAGTGCCTGTAATTGATAGCCATACCACATAAACAAATACATATGCGATGATTACAAACAAAAATGCCTTTGATTCATCCAGTCCAGCTCTTTCCTTATTGAAACATGGAGCAATAGTTGGAATCAAGTATCTATAAATTACAAATCGCATTTTAGTTTATCGATACTGCAATTGAAACGTATATTAACCCCATATATTCGCACTGTAAGGTTTCAAGAGTTTGTGTTTTTTTCGGTCTTAAGACATAGAAAAGGTTTATATAATATATTGAAAAACCCAGTAGTTAACAAAACATAACAGCCTTGGAGGTGTGGTTCTGCATTCATACAATATTGAATAATTGTGGGCCGGTAGTATGGCATAGTGGGTTTATGATAAATTCTTAAAGCTCTAGTAGTACTAAATGTCCGTGAACTTTGAAGATGCTTTTGAAGTTGTTGATTGTTGTGGGCCAGTAGTAAGATTTCAGTAGTTGTTGACCCAGTACTACCATGCTCTTAAAATGGAAGGCGTAGATAGTAAACAAGTAGTGGGAATTTTTCCATTTAAATTTATTTGGTAATATTTGTTGTTCGCTATCAGAACCTATACTTCATTATCCTACTATTTTAAACAATTCTATCATCCCATTCACGCAAGGTAACATTTCAATGACGAATTACAGACATAGAATTTAACATCGAAATAGATTTTTAAAAAAATAGCCTCCCTAGTCATCCTTCTTATAATAAGTCTCCCTTATAGAGTTAAAATCTAGACCTTTTTTGTCTACAATGTCCAGAACCTCCCCCCCCCCCCCCATACTGTCACCCTATTTACCGTTCTCATAATTCATATAATTGTATCAGTGGGTTGAGAAATAAAAGTGGGTTACGATATTTTATTTTGGGGGTAACAAAAAGCATGTAAGCATTTACAGTAGGTTATCCATTTATAATTGTTTTAAGATAAGGATAACTTCATGTAAAATATCTAACCTGTCCATCGTGTCCTTATCAGCTGATACCACTTATCTGAAAACCAATTGTCATTCTATTCACGCAGGATAGAACTCAAAACCCTGACTCATAACAAATACCATATCAATCTCCCCTCATCACCCTATAGTCCCCATAATAAAGTTTAATCTTCATGATCCCCACACCGTTCCCATTCTCGTTTTTAAACAAAACTATTATTACTACTCTGAATCCCTACAATTATACCAGAATCTAAAACTAGACAACCATTTTAAAGTTGGCATGCATAATAAACCTATTCATATTATAAATGTGCTTTTGAAGTTGTTGATTGTCGTGGGCCAGTAGTAAGATTTCAGTAGTTACTGACCCTGTATCACCATGCTCTTAAAATGAAAGGCGTAGATAGTAGACAAGTAGTGGGATTTTTTCCATTTAAATTTATTTGATATCTCTCTCTATATATATATAATAGCAGTAAGTCAGATTCTCTTATCATCAGTCTTATCTGATATATACCTCTTTAAATGTATATATATGTGGCAATGTGCAACACTGTGTACAAAGGACAAAAATACTTTTATTATTATTATTATTATTATTATTGTCATTATTATTATTATTATTATTATTATTAGTATTATTATTATTGATGATTTCTTATTTTGTCGCGCGTGTGTGGTCAATGGAGGGAGAGATAGATAGAGAGAGAGATTCCCATGCCGCGTGTAGTTACCAGCATATCACACTGTCAGAACCTATACTTCGTTATCCTACTATTGTAAACAAAACTACCATCCCATTCACGCAAGGTATCATTTCAGTGAACGGATTATATAAATAGAATTTACCACCGCCATATATAAAAATACCCTCCCTAGTCACTCTTATTACAATACAGTCTACCTTATAGAATTAAAATCTTGACCTTTTTTTTCTACAATGTCCAGAACCTCCCTCCTATCCTCCATTCTAGAACAATACTGTCACCATATTTACCGTTTTCATAATTCATATAATTGTATCAGTGGGTTGAGAAATGAAAGTAGGCTACGATATTTTATTTTGGAGGTAACAAAATACATGGAAGCATTTACATTAGGTTATCCATTTATAATTGTTTGAAGATAATGATAAGGATACATTCATGTCAAATCTCTACCCCATCCATTGTGTCCTTATCTGCTGATACCAATTATTTGACAACTCAAAACCCTGACTCATAAAAATACCATATCAATCTCCCCTCATCACCATATAGTCCCCATAATAAAGTTTAATCTTCATCATCCCCATACCTTTCCCATTCGCCTTTTGAAGCAAAACTATTATTACTACTCTGAATGGGGACCCGAGTGGCCGAGTAGTCTAAAGCGCTATCCGGTACGGATCACTGCCATCTCACCTCTGTCTGCGTGGGTCTCGGATTCGGCTAATGTGGGTACGTGAATAAGCTCACCAGTAACTTCTCGTGGGTCGGTGGTTCTTTCAGGGGTTTTCCAGGGTTCTTCCTCCACCATTAATAATGGCCGCCATGTATAGCCTATCGTGTGCTGAAAAATGGCGTTAAGCCCTAAAACAACAACTTCTCTGTATCCCTACAATTATACCAAAATAACAAAATAGACAAGCATTTTAAAATTAACATGTGTAATAACCTATTCGCATTGTACAAATTAAATATTGGGCACCAGGTGGTTGAGTGGTCTAAATTAAATATTGGGCAGCAGGTGGTTGAGTGGTCTAAAGCATTTGCCTTTACATATCTCTGAGATCTTACTTCTGTCCGGGTAAGTCTGATTCTCGGTCAGGTCATCGTTGATACGTAAGAAAGAGTGTAACTAGATTCCCGTGGGTTTGTGATTCTTCGAGGGTTTTCCCGGATTCTTACATAGACAGCTACACTGTCTACCGTGTTTAGCCTGTCATGTCCTCAAAACTGCCATTTACACTGTCTACTGTGTTTAGCCTGTCATGTCCTCAAAACTGCCATCTACACTGCATACGGTGTTTAGCCTGTCATGTTCTCAAAACTGCCATCAAACCCACAATAGCAAACCAAGCCTTAAACATTAAATCAATACATATTCATATATCGTTTTGCATTTTTCCCTTTTGAACTTTCAATAATACATTCCATAAAAAAGAAAAGATCCCGTCCGAATGTAATTCGACCTTTCTTATCAAGTCCCACGGGATAACATTGGTGCCATATTACACTACCCCTTTGATATAAAGTTACGTCGGTTGTGCATAGGGTTAGCTTATTGCTCATCCATCAAAATCCATGATAGGTCAAAACAAGTATTTGCAGCGTAATATTTAAACATAAAATAAGACATAAGGTTAACATATTTATCATTCACAACCTAAGAAATACTTAGTGAGAAACTAGGTTTCGCTAAATGACATGACAGGGATGAAATAAAGGATCTTGAATACAGCGACAGAGAAACTAGGAATATGGATTATAGTTAATATTCTTGCACTTATTTTAATGTTCCAGATAACTGAGGCGTCAGAATATAAGCCATGGAATTCTGTTATATACTGTGTAGCAATAAAGTGTCAGTTTAGATTCTTTCGCTACCTTATGGGTCCACTGACACCACATCCTAGTCTTTAACCTCCATGACAAGCTATTCCCCACGAGATCCATGAACGTTTGATAATTTTTTTTTGGTGTGGAGTCGCTAGATGTGTAAGGAACTAGAGCATTTTAAGGCTATCCGTATCCCCATAGGGTTTCAAGAGAGATCAAACATCACTTTCGTACTACAGTAATCTACAGTGATTGTGGAAACGAAAATACAGCAGGGAGAGAGAGAGAGAGAGAGAGAGAGAGAGAGAGAGAGAGACATAAGTGATATTACTACTAATCATACAGGCAAAATATATGGTACGATCAACTTTTATTAGCGCGTTTTGAATATTTTCCTTTTACTCAACTTCGTACTCTGTTAATCTGCAACCGCACTGTTTTTTATTTGTGCTTAGAGTTGTCTGTGATTTTCCATTTTCACCAGCACAGTCTCAGACTTGCCGCATTTATTCTTGTATCCTCATTTGCAACCGAGTACATTTGACTGAGATTGCTATGTGTGGCCTCAAGCAATTTGGAATATACGCGTAATCAGGCAATCAGAGTAAATTGCGTCCTTACTGAATAACAGTCGATGCCTTTCCATTCTCACTTGAGTCAATGTTGGTTTGCATTATGCGATGGTGGACATGACCAGGGTGGATACATCGATGAATACCACATAGCCATTGTCGAAACAATCTTAGAGTGTTCTTATACATAGGTCTAGAGTCAACGCTTCTGCTTTTGCACGTGCACTTACGATGGTTCAAGTTGGACTAAAGTTAGTTTTGGTACATCAGGGTGATTCCAACGACCAGTTTCAACTGAACCCTTAATACGATTATATGTTTTTGTATACGAGGGTTTGATAGGGTCCTTTTTATGAAGATATTCATCGACAAGTGGAACAAAAGAATCACAATCGATGTTAATAGATATGGCTAGTTGATCCAACAATATGTAAGGGGTAAATTCCGCAACCTCATCACCGCGGTCAGATTACATTACTTATGCATATTGATAAAATCTAATCTGAAACACAAATATCAAAGTCGGTTAAAACCCATCCGGATAAATATTGAATGCTTCAAACTGAACTTGACCTTCAGCAACTAATGGTTTAGAGAATACAGCTGTATAAGATTCCATAACAATACTGCCCGGCTTTTCATAGAGTGAATGAAATCCAAGATGCTGATTATCATTTATCAATAGACCATTTGACCCCACGAACTGTGTTAGCTGTGGTCATGATCCTGACTGTGTTTGGCTCCAAATATCACATTGCGAACATCTCTGCAAAACCCGAAGATGTGACTGAGGGGAATGGCACAAGGAAATCGTATTGAGGCTCCACGAAGTTATGCTCAATGCTATGAAAGACCAAACTTAAACACCGGATTAGGAAACGTTAAATTCTCTACAGCTGCTTCAGCTGTCTGACTATATATGCGTGTTTAGTTCCATCTTTGAAAAAAACCATGGTTTGGTCAACTATTCTAGTGTAATCATCGCTGTATGTGACGAGTCGGAAAATTATTTTGTCGACGTCATCATTGTTCATACTAGATTAGATTTCCTTTCTCTCTATGGAGTAACATACACTGTTAAACAACGTTGTGATGCTATTGTTAACATGTTCCCCTACAGCATTGACATTGTAAGTGACATGGTTCTCGCGCACCAGATTTCCCTCCATTTCCAAAAAATCCCTCACATGGAAGGAAAAACCTAATGGCGTCTTGCACTTTTAATTCTATTTTTAACTGATTGGGGTCTCATGCTGGGTATGAGTAATACTAAACACCACTCTTCATTAGATCCACTAAAAATGACTCCAGGTCAAATGCTGGATCAAATACCCCTTTGAACTGGGTCATGCGTTACAGATTATTGATTTTATTTAATACCGTGGAAATCCACTTCCCAGGGCCAGATTTACAATCTCTGAATCTGATAATTGCTGTTGAGCAGCTTCGATAATGATTTAACTCACTGCAGGCGATGTAAATGGAGCCGTCTTTTGTGCTTGTGTTATTAATCCCCCTACTCGATATCGATGCACCTGAACGGCCTACGGTTATAATCGATCCATAGGTGTACTGTTGGCACCATCCAAGACTTGCTTGGCCGCTTGTTTATCGATAGGTACAGAGCGCGAGGTCAGTACTGGGAGTGCTTTTGGTGAGCTACAAAGAAGCCAAAACAACGTCACCGAAACCCAGTTCAGTAATATGTCTTGTAACCTGCCTTTTCGCACGACTGCCATTGTTTGTAGTTTTGATTATTAAACGTCAGGCTGATCTCTAATGTACAGTTGTATCGTCAATGTTTCACTCCGCAGATCCACTGTCTTTATCTTCAAAAGAAAACCAAAAATGGGTCAGCCGATTACTATGGCAATGGAAGATGCACAGTTGTTCCGGGCGTAATCAAAAACAAATCGCCAAGTGTAATTTTGGGTGTAAACCCAAACACAATATAACCCTTTACTTCCACGCCTGTCGTGTGGAACGAGCTTTAATAAATGACACTGACGGCAAACATGTTACATTAACCGGCATTGTTGACGTAATTCTCACAATGTCAAACGCGATATGCTATCCAACATGCAATATGGCAATTACCGAACTGAGTGTGAGTTCATGGGTACCATTGGACGTTTTGGAGTTCTTTCCAGTTGCCCTCGAAATTCTTCGTAGATTTTTATCAGTTATTGCTTCTATGTCGTACGTACCGGAAGAAAGTTCGATAGTATTCCACATGGCGTCATTGTATGATGCAACCATAAATGATTTGTTCCTTGACAGGCCAACAAATGCATGGGATCGGATTTTAGGCCAACTGTAGTACACTCGCAGCGAGGCTATGGCGGTCTCAAGTGTCCGTGAATCCCCAGCTGTCACAGGTGCAGACAAAGTCACTCCTATTTTGGTGGATGAGATGGTAAACATCGAGGGCGCGCTCTGTGCTGCATTTGCAACCCCCTGTTGCATTGATGCGCAGATTGCGCGTAAGGCTCGAAGCGTCTCAAAACGCACCGTCTCAGTTGTTTCAGAACTGATCATCGGTGTTGTATATTTCATGGATATCTTCAGCAAGTCCATTCATCAGCCCACGGTCCATACGATCGTTTGTAATCAAACTCTGACAAATCGACATGGCTTCGTTGATAATTTCGCAGGCATTGTTGCAGGAACTGATCTCAAGAGTATTTCAAATCGATCCACAAGGTCGTTAGGTACACACAGATGCAAGCACCCCAAGTCAATCTCCTTTCTTTTCTGGTTCATCCATCCGCCTCTTGAATTCTTCTTCCTATATTTTCAATATTTTCCCCGCAAACTTTGCAGTTATCTTTCCGGAGCTTGGTGTTATAGGTCCATGTTTGGTTTATGGATTCGACTCATGTTTGTTTTGTCGGTTCGACGCAGGATAGGGTTTTAATAACGTCTGACCAGGACGTTTAGATTTACGGCACTCTTCTGGTTGCTTCTTTATCTACTTATCTTGTTTTTCCGATGAGTGAAATTGAGGGACATTTTGTTTCTTTAGTCAGGCGCTACATTGAGCATGTGCAGGTGCATGTGCCTATGCTTGGTTCTGTTCAAGTAATTTTTCTCCAGTATTTTCAGGAATTGGTCGGAGAGTAATAGTAAAACGAACCCCAGAACGTAGTGTTTGCACTTCTTGTGGTACTCGTAAGTTTTGTAAAATACTCTCCATAACGCTTCACATTCTTCAGTTCTTCCGCTAGTAAGTGCATTGTAAGTTTGCACAATCCCACCGAGCACCATTAACTTGTTTCTTTCCAGTAAACGCATTGAAAACCATTTTATCCCAGTACCTATTCATGTATTTATCATGTGTCTTTGTTGTCTCTTTTGTCATGCACTCTTCCAAGTCTGAATGCTGCTAAGACCGACAAGCATAGGATATTCAAAACTTGCCTGGCTAGCAACGTTATTAAAAATGAGGCTGTGTTTCCAGCTGTGACTTATAATCGGGTGGCATGTCTGGTATCCTGACAAGCGCCTCACTCACTTCCTCGTTAAGAGCCTGCGTACCTTTTGCGAGTGTATCCTGCACCTCTCCGCGTTTTCTACGTCTTCTTTAACTTCCTC